>JAXCHB010000143.1:11900000-11920000 GCA_036926305.1 Uropetala carovei | reverse complement strand
TTTTTTCTCTTTCTCCCATCCAAACGAACCCTACGCTCCACTTTGGCACTTCGCGGAAGGTTTCGACAATTTCCCAACCATCTCGAAACGGAGAATCACGGAAGGATTACTTTCGATAGAGGTATTCGGAGTAATAAACGGCAGGGCGGTCCTCATTTTATTCCTTTAATCGGTTCAAGGCACATAAATCTCTCTACCTTCATTGGCTCGTAATTCCGTAGAATGGCCGACATTAAGGGGTGTTAATGATATCATGGATTGCAGTACATACAAGTATCCTCTCAAACTTCAATTTGCTACGACGTGTGTGTGTGCCTGCATGTCGCGACGTCTTCCTCAGATCCATTTCCGATTCTCCGAAATCCTTCTCTATGAACATTCCTCGTGCTGCTCAAGTGTGAAGGGAAGAGAGAGGGAGAGGGAGGGAGGAGGAGAGAGAGAGAGAGAGAGAGAGAGAGAGAGAGAGAGAGAGAGAGAGAGAGAGAGAGAGAGAGAGAGAGAGAGAGAGAGAGAGAGAGAGAGAGAGAGAGAGAGAGAGAGGAGAGAGAGAGAGAGAGAGAGAGAGAGAGAGAGAGAGAGAGAGAGAGAGAGAGAGAGAGAGAGAGAGAGAGAGAGAGAGAGAGAGAGAGAGAGAGAGAGAGAGAGAGAGAGAGAGACGAAAAAATTAAGAGGAAGAAGACGGCGGTTGAAATTCGCGAAAGACGAACGAAAGAAAACACAGAATGCTGGGATTTTGCGGAATGCGCGTTGGGGGATAATTTGCGAGGCAGGGGAATTGAACCGAGGCGGGAATTCCTTTTTTCTTGGAGAGAGAGAGAGAGAGGAAGGAATGGAGTGATAGGAGTAGGAGGAGGGAGAGATTTGAAGGGAAGTACACAGTGGAAGAGGGAGAGAGGGAATGAGAGGGAGGGGCAGAAGTAGAGGGGAATTAAGGGGGAGAAGATGATGAAGGTGAGAGAGATAGGTTAACAAAGTTGAGATATAAAGGAAGTGAAAGAAGGGAAAGGATGAGGAGTTAAAGAGGAGAGAGGGGCGATAGACACACTCACACAGAGAGAATAAGAAAATGGAGGTATAATGAGAAGTGCAAGAAGGTAAAGGAGAAGGAAAAAGGTAAGGAGGTTTTGAGCGTGGAAAGAATAGACAAGCACGGAGTGTCCCTAACAAGAAGAGGAATTCATAGCGGTCGCGTAGGCAGACAAAGTGACAGATGACCCCTGTCTCGCTCTCCAGGGAGAACGAGGTGCGTCGGCTGTCGATTGTTTATAACGTTCTATCTTAAGGTTCGACTCCCGGAATAAAACTTCCGTTGCGTAGCGACGGTAATGACGATACGAAACGACGAGTGAGTGATGTCGATCGATCTTCTCCATCTAAGAGATAATTCACGAGGTGCACGTCGGGATACCTTGGAGGAGAGAGAGAGAGAGAGAAAGGATGAGTAGAGGAAGGTGGGAGTGGCTACTTATAGAACTCCTGAGAATTGTTGTTGGGTTAATAAAAATACGGATTGCGGGCTCGTGTTTGGGAAATTAATACATATACGCCGCGTTAATTCAACAAAGAATTCAGTGGTAATTCACCGAAAGTAGCTCTTTTAGAACCTAATTTTAGTGAATTACCGCTGAAGATGGCTGCTTTGTAGCCGAGATGCGCATGGTTTTTCATAAACTTGTTGCGGCTATTGGAGTTACCTGAGATAAGTAATTTTTTAATCTTTTGATTTTTAAGTATACGCTATATTGACCTTCATGTGAGAATTGCTCGAGTTTAGTCCGAATGGAAGGGGAAAAACTTTCCCTGTTTTCCGATTTTGACTGCTCCGAAATGAGCGGAGCGTTGGAGATATAACTAAAGAGGAAGGAAGAGTTGAGCATTAAGGAAAGTAGGGAAAAGTGGAAACATGTTTATGAAAGTGAAATATGCCGATGAAAGGAAACAGTTCGAATTTAAAAAACTGTATATATATATACACCGCTCCCCGTTTATAACGCCGTCGGTTATATCTACATCTACATGATACCCTGCAAATCACCAGACTGGTGGGTGGCAGGGAGTACAGCACACCAAGACCTACCTGATAACGTCCCTCGTGGGAATCGCTCTCCTATTATGATCCCGTACGGTCCTTGGAAAAAACGAGCTCCGATATCGCTCGGTCCTACAGTCGATCTCTCGTATTTTATTCTCGTATTTTATTCTCGCCCATGTACGTAGGTGCCTCTAATATTCCTGAGACCTCCTCTAAGAGAACTTCCGACATAAATTTCTCCAGAAGCCTTAACCTAGCGCTAATTCTGCGATCCTCTACCGATATCCAATTCAACTCCTTCAAGAGTGATGTGACGCTTAATTTTTGTTCATATTTTTGCTTAACGAATCTGGCTGCTCTGCGTTGGATTCTTTCTAACTCGAGTATCTGTCCCTTTTCGTACGGATCCCATATGCTGGAAGCGTATTCGACCTGAGATCTGACCAATGATATACCAATGTTATACAGCGAAATCTGATATACCGCGGGTCTTCCTCCCTATTTATTGGAAAGAAAGTCCTGTCGTTTTTTTACTTTCTCATACGAAGTATCGAGAAAGTATTGTTTTCGCGAAAAAATTCGACCTCGAGATTTTTACGGAAATATACATTTTAGGTGTCGCTGAATCTGAAAAAGTGGTTTCGCAATGCCGCCTGTCTGTCTGTCTGTTACTGGCTCTGGAGCCTAGACGGTACAGCGAAAATGAATGAAATCTCGTACTTAGGCATTTTATCATACTGATCAGAGTATACATAGAAATGGTTGACATTGCTCAATAATTAAGAGTAGTTTATTCTACGCATTTTAAAAAATAATTCGATTTTCTCAAAAACGGCTCTAACGATTTTGATCAAATTTCGTACAGTTACTTGAGTATACGTTTTCAATAATACTACATATTTCATTTTTCCCAACGAATGACTATAAGGCTAGTTTATTCTTGGACAACTTTAACAAAAATTGGATTTTCTAAAAACAGGCTCATACGATTTACATTTTCTAAAGATAACTAAACGACGCATTAGTACGTATATGAGAAAGTTTGTACAATGTATGTTGTACCGATTTTTAGTATTAGTCGCAGCTCCTCCCCCGATACCCCGCGTTATAACCGGGGAGCGGTGTATATATATATATATAGGTATATATGTGTGTGTATGTACACACACACACACGTATATCGTATATACTCGTATATTACTGCGAACTGAAAACGAGATGAGGCATCGGGGAAGATAGGGTATATCTAATTAGTCAGAAGTGAGCGGAACTGGAATGGAACCGTAATTTAAACATAAGGAGGTTTTAATGTAAGCACGTTTTTTGTGCAAAAGGACGGATATGTTGACCGAGACTACAGAAATACGAATGTCACTTTCGTTGCGGAATTCTTGCTTAGGATTTTTAACCATTGTGTGCATTTGGACTTCCGTCTAACAAGTCTCAATCCATGAGCCATACTTTCCGCTACGTCCCTCTTCGTCTCCATCTCTCCCTTCCTCTCTACCTCGCTCTCTTTCTCATTCTCTCTCTCTCTCCTACTCTCTCTCTCCTTTTCTCTTTCCAGCTCCTCCGAGCCTTTGAGCCATACCATTCGGGACCTTCCTCTCGTTTTTTCCTTATTCTCTTGGCACTCGTTCCATGATTTTTTGGTTTTCTCTTATGTCGTTCACCCTTTTTTTAACGGGAAATATTACTAAACCATCCTCGAATTCTTTTAAAGACATTTCTTCTTGGATTTTCTGTAGCTCACATACACCGCGGACCGCTAAAAGTGCGTTTTTATTCCAACAATTTGACCAAAGAACGGAACGGGAATTAAAAGCGGTTGGAAAATGGAAGGAGTACATGTTACCCGCTGTGTTAGGAGGATATTTAAATTTAATTGGATTGACAATTTTTTTGACCTGGAAGCCAGAAAAAGAAGCGCGTCAAATGTCGCTCAACTTCGTGTCGAATCTTAACAAATGGAGCGGATAATTTAAGCAGAAAACATTAAGAATTATCAATGGCAACGGACCTGGATGTTGCATTTTGGATTTGTTGAGAGAGGAAGTGAAATTGAGGGTGATAGACGAGAAAAAGGGATGGAGACTGAGAGAGGGTAGTGAAGATGGGGTGGCGAAGTAAGACTAGCAAAGTTGGTCAAGAGAGAAGAGGAAAAAATGACGGGAAGGGCCTTCCGAGTGCGGAAAGGTGAGAGTGAGGCAGTGTGAGCGGAAGAGAGCAGCATGATGAGGATGTATGTAGAGCAGGGGTCACTTAACTATGGCTCCACTTGGATACGCCACTTCCCGCGACCGACAACGCTTCATTCCAAATAGCCTACCCGTTGTTAGGGTCCTTCTTGATATTGCCGGTAGTATCTTATCTGTGGTGCTAAAAGAGAGGAATTTTGCATGGAATGCATGTAAGAGAGCTGCCAGAAATAAGGCGATAGCTGCCAATCTCTTCTCGAAATTGTTTGTGAAGCCGTCTTGACGAGGAATCAAAAATGCTGTCTCCTCTAATTTTCAAAATACCATAGAATTCAAACTCAGCGTCCGGATTCTTTCGCATCGAAAAACCCGCTGGAGTATTCTCAGGGTATTCCTTGGGTATCCCAGGACTTGAAGTTTCACATCCTTCTGACCATCGACTTCCGTCGCGAGGGAAAGCACCTAAAGTGAAGCAGACCCACTAATGCCTTCCACACATTAAATAGCGTATCTTAAAGTGAGTTTTTTGATAGTCCTCGTATATAGGCGGCGAAATATTATAAACATTTTCGCTTTTATCCTTTCGTTTTCTCACTCGTTTCTGGACTTCGCATTAAACAGTTGGAACCAAAAGAGAGTGGATTTCCTTCCCATCATCCTTTAGACCAGTGTTTCCCACCCTTTTTAGAGTCGCGGCACCCTTAAGTGACTTTTCAGAATTTGGCGGCACCCCTCCCTATCCACCATCAGTAATAATCGTGCTGAAATTGAACCCCTAACTCCAATCTCCATATCTCTTTTCATTTTGAAGTGCCTTTGCGACGAAATGAAGGTCGATGTAACTCTGGTTTGTATTTTTGAAAGCCGACAATGCAAAACGAGGCTAAAAATGGGAAAACAGAATATTTTTTGCGCCACCCTTCAGAACACTTCACGGCACCCCAGGGTTCCGCGGCATCCAGGTTGGGAAACACTGCCCTGAAAACTGCTGTTTCTACTGCGTATGAAATTCGTAAATATTGTTTAAAACACCACCAATTATCTTGCCATTAATATGGAGATGTGTTGTATTATTGTAATGCACGCTGGTTAAATCATGAAAAAGTTTTTAAATGATTTTGTGGACTTCGTGTAGAAATCGAGATTTCTGTGCTTTAAAAGTCAAAACTACAATAGTACCAGAACTACTTATATGATTCTGCTTGGTTGTGGGATGTCTCAATTTAGCAAGCTTATCCGTAAGCTCCAAGGTGATGGGAAACTAGCATGCGGACTACGTTTTTTCATAGGATCGTCTGAACCAAAACTGAAGATTTTTAGAAAATATTTAGAAGAATGGAATGTATCGCATTTCTATTGCTGCAAAATCCTTTGCAATATGCGGTAATTAAATTAAATTTCCATTTGGAGCGCTTTTTCGAAAAAATTCAAATGTTACAAAATGAATTTAGAGACATTTTATGATTTTCACAGGAAATTAAAAGAATTCTGATAATTTCCGCATTCTTTCGAAATTAATGTACATGAAGTGGATCCGCTAATTCAACGAGTGCCTATATATTTGCAGGCGAAGGATATTTTGAAGGATGAATTGTAAGAAGGAAGTCTAATTGAATTTTAATCATGTCTGCTCGAAATTACTTATCCAAACATAAAGGTATTTGCCGGAGAAATTATTTCGGTATTCAGAAACACGCAGATTCCCTTGCAATCTGGAAGATATGGGAATTACATAATTTTATGTAGTGTTATTATACTTCATGCACTATACGTTTAATACACGTTGTACTTACAAGCAAATTTTCGAAAATACGCCAAAAAATTTGTTATCCAGGCTTCTCAGTGATTTGTAAATTTGGAAGAGAGAGAGAGAGAGAGAGAGAGAGAGAGAGAGAGAGAGAGAGAGAGAGAGAGAGAGAGAGAGAGAGAGAGAGAGAGAGAGAGAGAGAGAGAGAGAGAGAGAGAGAGAGAGAGAGAGAGAGAGAGAGAGAGAGAGAGAGAGAGAGAGAGAGAGAGAGAGAGAGAGAGAGAGAGAGAGAGAGAGAGAGAGAGAGAGAGAGAGAGAGAGAGAGAGAGAGTGAATGGGAAGGAGAGGTAATAATGCAACAAGTATGGAGGATTATTGAGGAGGGAGGAAGTTAATAGAGAAGGGGTTTACGGAGGAATGAGAGAGGAAAAAGACAGGTAAGAGTTTAGAAAGGAGGAGGGAGATAGAAGAGTAAGAAGGCATGAAAATGATAAGAGTGATAATACTGGGAGTGCGGAGAGATGCAAGAAGTATGGAGAACGGAGGGGAAAGTATAATAGTTGCAGTGTTTTTTTTTTAAAGGACAGGTTTCCACAATCGCGTGTGTTGTAATAAATGCAATGATGATTAGAGCAAACACAGTCGCAAAGGATTCGCACTCGCGAGCTAAACATGCTAACTGCCTCTATACCAAGGTCGGGTCATGCCAGGGAGTGTGAAGGAGAAGAAGAAGACGAGAAGTGGATTGGGAACAGTATAATAGATGAATGAAGTTTTACTATAATATTATAATGTCCATTTTTCATAAAATGTTTTTGAAATAATATTTTCTTGTGCATACGTTATTGAACAAGATAAAAAAAGCCGCCAAAACTTTTGGCTATGATCGGATAGTACAGCACTCTAATTATGCCAGATAATAATCGAAGGAAAACGCGAAATACCATGAGGAACATATACGAAAATAACATCATCGTCATTATAGGTAGTCAGCCCGTAGATGGGACCGTGATTAATCAATGGTAGAAGCTTTCACGTGGTGGAACTGCGTCATATTTAATAAAACCAGTAAAAACCATAAAACAGTAAAACCATGAAACGGTAGAAACTATGAAAACAGTTGATAAAAGTTTCACAAAGTATAAAAGTAAAAATTACGACATGTCATAGTCATCATCGTTTTATGGTTTTACTGTTTTACGGGTCATATGCGGCCATCCGTTGATGTTTGTGCGGCCCGCGGAGGATTTTGCATCATAAGTTTCATATTGAACAATGTTTAGGTTAGGTTAATTTGGTCAATCATAAAGTGAAAATTAAAAGAGAGTGCAAAATACTAAGGTTAATCAAATGTATTATTTTAGCAAATTTGTACTCCTGAAAATTTTTACTCCTTTACTGCTTCTTTCAAAAGAGTTGTACGTACACCTTTTCAAACTCGCACTGCATTTTATATCTGTGATAATTATGCATTTGATTATTAATAAGTAAAAATTCTTTAACTTATCAAAATTTTATTCGTGTTTAATTTACATTATTCAGCTTTTAATTAAGTGCGGCCCTCGGGTAAGTATAAACCATTAAATGCGGCCCGCGGGTGTGAAAAGTTTGTGCACCTCTGCTCTACAGCAATTGTCAATTGCAAGTTGAAAGATCCGTCATTCATTAACGAGTTTGTTTTTCGATAACATTCACCATTGTTGTCTTTACCCAAATAATTTTTTACGTGATTAGTGTCTTTTAGGTGCTATTTTGTCTCTCCTTTTTCGCCAAATTTTCCATAACCGTCCCTAAAACTATGGACACCAATTTCCCTTCTCTTTTTTTATCTTCAATCTCTCCATCTCGCTTTCCCTGATTTTCTTCCATCATATTTATTGAACTGGTGGAATTACAGTGTCCCCTGACGAAGCTACGATTATGTTGAAACCGGTCGTTTCTTGATAAAACTTTTTCCATTTAAGTTTTTTTCCCTCTCTAATCGGTAAGACTTTAATGCCGTTGAGGAAGAGAGAGAGAGCCTCAAAAAGAACCAGATAATATGTAAATTTTTAAATGGATATTGAATATATCGTTGGATAACTCAGGAGGAGACCACGTTATAGGAAGAAGTAATAAATGGCTAGGACAGGTTTTCAGGATGGTAGGGAACGCAAGATATGATCATCGGGAGATGAATCCACCGGAATTTTCGGAAGGCTGAAGGAATCATTTACAATAATGAGAGGAGGAGGAGAAGTTATTTTTGGGTGAGAAGGAACCGGCAAGAAGGAACAATGGGCAAACCGAAAGGTAGGAAACTTGAATGAGAGGTAAAAAAAAAAAATAGAAATAGAGAGAGATAGGAGTCGTGTAGAGATAATGAGACAGAGGGAAAGGGGAGAGATAAAGACAGGCATAGATAGGTTCCGTCTATTCCGTGGCCGCGTGGAAAGACAGCCGCTATGAGCCACTCTTTCCCTCCCCACTGACCCTCCCTCCCTTTCTCTCTCTCTCTCCCCCACTCCATCTCTCTCTCTCTCTCCTCCCTCCCTCCTTCCCTCCCCTCCCTCTCCTCCCCCTTACTTTGCTCCGTGCCGCGGTCGCTGCTGCGGCGGACCGTGCGGCAGTTGATTCTTCGTGGCCGACGGCGTCGCTCCTATTCACCACGGTTCTCTGTAGCTCTCGCCATTCCCACGCCTTTGCCTCTTCAACCGCTTCCTCACCATAGAGAGAGGACGGACGCACTATTTCCCTCCACGGGCACGCAACGCCCACTTATTTTGTTTTTACCACCTTCCCTCCACCACATCCCCGCCCTTGACGGTTCGTGGCGGCGCCTCTTCGGAACATTTTGCGCCTTCGTGTTAGTCTTCGCCCGAGTTTCCTTCCTGTTGACAGTTTATCCGGAGGAGATCGGTTTGAGGGTGTGACAATACTGAAAATGTACGTGGACACCGACCTAATCGTCTTGCGAAAAAACTTTTGAGAGCGGGCGCAAAAAAGGAGAGTGAGGTCGAAGGGGAATCGCCCCTCGTCCAGCTTGCGCCCTCCGCATTTTCAAGGAGTCCACGTGTTTTCGCGCGCGTTTTTTTTTTGATCTTTCGCACAGAGTGAGAAGAAACAGATTTTAAAAAATCGCGAGAGCCGCGGTCGATATCGTTGGGAAGAGTGAGATAGAGGGAGAGCGTGTGGTACCACGGTGCCGGGTGTTTTGGTGCGGTGGGTTTCCCCCGCAGAGAGGCGATTGGGGAAGGAAGTGTCGGAAGAAGGATCGGTTAAGAGGAGTGAACCGCTCTCTCTCCCCTACTTCCCTCGAGGGGGAGAGGAGAGAGAAGAAAAGGCGCCCTCATAAGGGACACAGGGCCATGGCGCCACGGCCTTTCTCTTCCTCCTCCTCCTCCCTCCCATCTTCCCGCCTTAGGCCTGCCCTCCCCCTCCTCTTCCTCTTTCTGTTCGCCCTCCGACCATCCGTCTGTTCGAGCGGCGCTGAAGCTGCGGACGCCGTCTCCTCGCCCCACGAGGCCTTGTTGCCCCAGGGCCGCCCTCCTTCGGCGCCTCTCCCGCAACACCTCCAGAACCCCTCCACCCACTCAGGGGTCGGCTCTGTCTCCGGTGGCGACCGCAACCACTCCCCGAAGGATG
Organism: Uropetala carovei; assembly: GCA_036926305.1. Classification (NCBI taxonomy): domain Eukaryota; kingdom Metazoa; phylum Arthropoda; class Insecta; order Odonata; family Petaluridae; genus Uropetala; species Uropetala carovei. The sequence continues at coordinate 11,910,399 of JAXCHB010000143.1, read as the reverse complement.
CCTCCGAAGACGACGAAGGAGACGGTGAGTGAGTCGTCTATCTACCTCCGGCGACATATGTCCATTTCCCTCGCTTGTTTTTTTCCTACCACGAGTGCCCCGAATGTCACCGGCGGTGGTGAGTGGCAGGTGGTCACGAACGCTCAACCCTACCCGATAATTTTGCCGTAGCGTACTTTGGGTCGTTCGTTTGCTAACAGCCCTTATTAAGATTTGCAAGAGATACACCACACATTTTTTGTCGGGTGGTGTTATAGATGTTTAAAATTTGTGAACCTCCGCGCCTGCCACCGTTGAATTCACTTATCTTTAACGTTTTAACGAAAAGTGATTCTTGTAATGTCCACAAGGTCGGAAGGAGCTGAGAAAATAACCCAAAAGCAGATCTTCATGTTGGCACAATTGGATGACATAATTCAATTTACTCTTTGATCTTTTCGTATAGGTAGTTGTTTGTGTAATTCTTTTCTTTGTTTTTGCAAAATTCATTACTCCATGTACTGGTATGAAAAAATCTCCCTGGCCTATTTTTATCTTGTAACCTAGCCCTGAATATATGATGTCCTGAACGTGACATGTAATAATTATATTAATGAATACGGTTTACAGACTAGTAAACGTATTTTTCTGATTAAAAGGTATACATGTTCCATTTCTTTGCCTTTTGAAATTCATCGTTGCATAAGTTATTTAAGATGGTATTTGTGTTTAAATCATTATCCTGCAAAACATCAGAAGTGTAAGGCATGGAATGCCAACGTACATTCAGGCCCACTCAGGGTTTCAGGGAGAGACTGGCCATTTCCAGATGTTGAGGCCCCTGGTCGCAATAAAAATTTAAAATAGGCCTAGTTAAGATTTTATTTTATCATGAAATGAAAATTAATAGTTCCGAACAAGGAGTGTCTGACCAGATCCCTTTGTTCCATTTACTTATATTCATACCTGCCAAAAAATTAACAAGTGTCTGAATTTGGCCACCCTTGTGCTCGAGGCCCGGGCCAATTGCCCCTCCTACCCCTCCTCTCTGACTGGCCCTACGGACTTGAATGAAAATTAGTCGTATCATCTTGTTTCAATCGACTTTCATAATTGCATATCTCAACCTTTACCTGGTACTTGATCGTTTTACGTCTTACCCTCGAAACGAGAATCTTCGTCCATCTAACGTGTCAAAAATACGACCATCGCGAAATTATTCCTCACTCCACTTTACGATGGTGTTTTCCTGTTTGCAGGCGCACCCTTAACTGGCACGTTCAAATTGCTATGCGGATGGCGCGATCCACGCGTCTTCTCCTCGCTTCAGACAAACGGGGTCTCTTGTGTCCACTCTTTTCTCTCTGAATGAACCGCCTGTTTTGATTATCATCGCCAACGTGCGGTCGAAGACACGATTCCGTGGCTCCTCTCTCCTACGCGCAAACGCCCACTCTTTTAATTCAGGCGCGTAGCAGTTTTTATAAGGAATATTTCACGTGGGATGTATTATGGACCAGTATTTCTCAACCGGTGGGACGCGTCCCGATGATGGAACGCCGAGTTTTTAGGCTAATTTTCTCTGCAGAATTATCGGAATACTTAATTTCCTTTAAATTTCCCATAAATGGTATATTTAATATTAATATGTATTTAACGTAAAAATTCCCTTCTTGGAAAACGTGAAATTTTATGTTTGTCATAGTGGGACGCAGATTTTTTTGACAGAATGTTAGGTGGGACGTATGATGCAAAATGTTGAGAACCGCTGTTATAGGCCACATCAACGCAATATATAAACTTAGGAGATACTTGAAAACTTATCGTAAAGACCGTGAACGCAGGTTAATCCGATCTGAAATCGTCCTTTGGGTTGCGTGATGTGGCAACAAAAAGGTGAATTTTAAATTCTCTCCCAGAATTGTGATGATTGTTTTTTACTTTCTCATACGAAGTATCGAGAAAGTATTGTTTTCGCGAAAAAATTCGACCTCGAGATTTTTACGGAAATATACATTTTAGGTGTCGCTGAATCTGAAAAAGTGGTTTCACAATGCCGTCTGTCTGTTACTGGCTCTGGAGCCTAGACGGTACAGCGAAAATGAATGAAATCTCGTACTTAGGCATTTTATCATACTGATCAGAGTATACATAGAAATGGTTGACATTGCTCAATAATTAAGAGTAGTTTATTCTACTCATTTTTAACAACAATCCGATTTTCTCGAAAACGGCTAGAACGATTTTGATCAAATTTCGCGCAGCCACTTGAGTTTACGTCTTCAATAATACTGTATAGTTCATATTTCTCAAAAAATGAATATAAGGCTAGTTTATTCTAGGCAAGTTTAACAACAATTCGATTTTCTCAAAAACGTCTCTAACGATTTGATCAAAATTCGTACAGTTACTTGAGTATACATACTACCTATTTCATTTTTCTCAATGGATGAATATAAGGCTAGTTTATTTTTGGGCAACTTTAGCAAAAATTGGATTTCCTAAAAACAGACTCATTCGATTTTCATTTTCTAAAGATAACTAAACAACGCATTAGTATCCATATATGAGAAAGTTTGTACAATGTATGTTGTACCGATTTTTTTACCATTAACCGTTAAGCAGGCAGTTAATGAATGAATATTGCCCAATGTAACATCAGGACCACGAACCACATATCCATTAATTTTAATGCTTTTTCCTTTCTTTGTGCCCCAATATGACCTGGAACTTACGTACTGTATTTTATAAATACAAATTGATTGAAATTTAAACAGATTATTTTAAGAAGATTTATGTACTTTTTTTACAGAATGAAATTAATTTAACTGGAAAAATTGGGCAACAGAGGGTAAACAATGTGCTTGTTTTTACTGTAATCAAGAGAAGATGTTAAACAGAATCATGAGCATGTCTAACAAAACGTGTTGAAGTGTAAATTTTTTAAGCTACATCGTGTGACGTAACCATAGCTTTATGGAGGAGGTACTTTTTCCATCATATTTTGATTATCTACATCGGTTTCTATGAACGTAAAATACAGAGTTTCAAGTTTAAGAGACTACGGATGCCGTTAATTTGAATTTACGCGACTGCCACGCGAGCAGCCGTAGGCGTCAAGGAGGAAGTCCCATTGCGATAAACAAACTCGGTGATATTTGCGTTTCGACGGCGGAAATTTTGCCAAATGCCCGTCGTCCTCATCGAATGCGTCGAGAGGTAATTTATTCGTCAATCTGGAGGGCGCTAGTAGCGTCGCGCATGGTATAGTTTTCGACGAAAAACTTCAACGTGTTAAACCTAAATGTAATATACTTTTAAAGCATTTAAATTTATTTATTGTTTTTAAAAATAGAAAATAATGCGCACAATAAGCATTTCTTCTTACCCGCTATTTCAGATTTTGCATGATTATCTTTTGTCATTCGGATGGAAAGTCGTGGGTAATACATTTTGTGTCGCTAATATTACATTAGGGGTTATCTGATAATAGAAAAAATGTTACATTGCTTTCAAGTATTCATGTTTATAAAATAAAGACATGTAGGAATAAGGAGCGATTTCGATATGCCAACCAAGACTGTGACAGAAGTGCGGCTAGTACGGGAAGTGACTCTTTTTTAACGAGACAAAATTAGTTCGATTGATATTTTCCTCTTTAAAATTAAGTAATTTGGAAATTCTATCGGAATAAAAAGGAAAAATCAGTACAAACTTCTCTTAGTAAAATAAAGAGCGTCAACAACCCTTAGAAAAATATTTGTATTAGTTGTTACAAATATAAATAATATTAAAAAATTATCATTAAAAGTACAAATGTTATTTTTACTTATTCATCTCATGGATACCTTCAGTCTCAACATAATGTTAATTTCAAAATAAGAGAAATAAATAACAATTAGACAAATAAAATTCATACCTTCAATTTTTTATTAGCTGCTAACATTTAATTTGTTTTCACTCTTTATTTTAAATTGTGTCAGCAATAAGAACGTGCTTTCAATTTTTCACTTTTAGCAGATTTTTTCCTTCTGCTATGAAAACTTTAAAGCAATTACATAAGTACGTAATCAGTCTTAAAGATTTTCGAGATCAGCACAAAAAGCAAATCAGCACAAAATCTTCAAAACCTATCAATGAATAAATTAGAATGAATGGTCATTTTAATCATGTTATTAAACTTTAAGGTGGGACGTAAGAATTGGGAAAATATTGAAAATGGTACTGCAAGAGCAGCATTATAAAGGATAGAAAGAAAGACGGTTCCGTTTTAAGGAACTTCATTTTATTTCGAATTGTTTAGCAATAAAATGTCAGGTGCGTCTCTTCGCATGTCATTTTGTCTTGCTTACCTGTTGCATACAGCAAAGAATTTACGTGTCATAGAAATATTCACTTTCTGTTTTTTATGGGTAAAAATGAGTATTTTCTGAGCCGTAGGAAGGACATATATTAAACACGAATCGCAAGAGGAATGCCGCAGGACAGTTTGGTGACAAACAACTTGGATGATGTCGGAGGCGCGCATAGAAAAATGGATAAGCCAAGCAACCTTTGGAAATTATAATGCGCGATGATGAATTCTTGAATGTTAAATGGAGGTAATTACCGTTACTGCAGAGACATCTGATGAATATATTTAAATTTATTCAATATTATTCAAAATGCGTTTGTTTCTGTTTGCATTCGGAAAGACCTCAACCTAAATTGACTCGTCACGATGATGTCGTGTTTCTTCCACAGTTTGTCTGAGGTCTGTTGGTAGAAACAAGAGTTTAAGTGACAGTTCTCGTATCTGTGTTTTTGTAACTCGCTTCTGAACGCGCCGACCTGAATCAGCGTCAGAAAACTCGACAGGATATCGGGGAAAGGGGAAAACGGAACAAAACGTTGGTACCAAACAGGAACCCACGCCAGATTTACATAACTTCAAGTACATAAGAAAAGGAGTAGAAAAGAAAATTTAAACGGGTGGAAAATGGATGTGTCACTGAACATTTCCTTCGCTGGCATATACTGCTCATCAAATGACGTACTTCTAGTATTTTTTACTGTCAATTATTTTATTTAATTCTGTTATTTTTCATTACATCTAAAATCCATGCCATAGTTAATTGTAAAATTCAAACACTTAAGTTGTAGTAACACCAATGGATACCGTAACGCGAATGCCATTCCGTTTTCATTTATTTTTCTTTAAAATCCTTATTCGCTTCAAATATCATGCAATTGAATTTTGGTTGAGGACAGGGGCTGATCCAGAAACTTCTCAAGGGGGGGAGGGGGCATCGCTCCTCCACCTAGCGAATCCGCCCCTGCTAACTGCCCTATATTTTGAAAACCCCTACCCCTATCAGAATCCTTCTTTCCCTTGCTATACAGACCTAATCTGCGGCGTATAATTGAGGATTTTTGCGCGGAATGAATTTAAGAAAGCGCCCAGTGGAGTGCAATGGGGTTATCTAAGGAGGGGGCGATCGCCCCCATCGCCCCCATGGATCCGCCCCTGGTTGAGGAAGTTGCTGCTCCCGGGAAAAAGTTTTCTATAGCTGAAAATTTCAAAAAGCATACTTAGATTTCAAACACCCGTTTTTCTTCATCCGCGTAAAGTTTTGAAAATTTTCTCTCGCGAAGAAAAATTAAAATAAGCCCGGCAACCTCGCGTGAATCGGTGCGTAAAATAACGAGTGAGGAGGTTATTTCCCACGAAAAAAGTATTTTTTTATTTTCACATACGCGAAGATGATCCACTCGAACCCACATTACAATTTCCGCGGTGATTCGAGGAAATCGCTCCTTCGCACTTATCCTATTCACCAATTGGATTCGAGTGGTAGTGTTGCGGACTGACAGCGGGTCGTTTTTTATTTTTCCTGAGCGAACAAGTGCGTGATCGAGGCGAAGCTACGCGTCCTCCACTCTCCCCCCCCTCTCTCTCCCTCTCACTCCACTTGCCGCAAAAAAAACGCGCCCCGAGGTTCCCTCGAAGAAGTGCGCGAAACATGGGTGCGGTGAAATGTTCCTTACTCGTCAAGTTCAAGTCTATCGCGAGGAACTCCGCCCACTCTCTCTCGCTCTCTTGGGCACCGCCTCGCCCCTCCCTTTCTCCCCCTATCCCTCTCCCTACACCCACCTCTCCCCCCGTGTGCGCCTCTTCCAAAACGCCTCAATCGAACCGTGCCATCTCAGTTGCCTCTTCAGGGGCGGATAGATATAGATCTCTCCTGTATCTCTCTCTCTTCCTTCCTTCCTCTTTCTCTACCCCCACTCTCTCTCTCTCTCCACCTACGTCTTCGCCATTTGCATAATCTATCTCCCTTCCCCACAACCTCCTCCTCCCCTCCCTTCTCCTCCTTTCCTTTGGGAGTGGAGTGGTTTGGAGCGTTACTGGCGCCGGTGTGTCGCCGCCCCCTTTCGGGCCGTGGGCGCGACGGCTCCGTGTGTGCGTGTGTGCGCGTCTCCCTTCCAGAACTCATGCGTGTTCCTCCACCCCCACGCGAAGGGGGCCTCACGGTGACCCGTCTCCTCCTTAATGTCTCTCCCCCCACCCTTTCTTCCACTCCGAACCAAAATCCCCGCGCGGCGGCGGCGTCGGACGAAGGCCAATGGCACCGAAAGAGAGGGAGAGGAGAGAGCGTGGTTTTTCTAAAGGAGCACGCGTGGGTTCTCCGCCTTTTGGGAGAGAGAGAGTGAGATAGGGGGAAGGGGACGAAGGGGGTAAATGTTAGGGGGAAGGGAGGCGGGGGCGGCTTCTCCCGTCCCCATTTTTCGCAGATTCTTGTGTCGAGTCCGAGCGGAGAGTGCGTATGGGAGGTTGTTGCTTCAGTTTCACAGCTCGGAAGAATTGCCACCGATTGCGGAAGTGCGAGGAGCGTAGGGGTAGGTGAAGAGGGGGAGGGGAAAAAGAGGGCGAAAGTGTGGAGTGGGGGGCAAGGATGATGGGGGAGGTGGTGGGGGAAAAGGGGAATGAGGGTGGGCCTCTCCGCCCGCATGGTCCTCCCTCTGCCCCCGGATAGACGGATAGGATGCGAGGGAGATATGCGGGCCCGTCTCCCTCGCCTTGGCCCCCCCTCTCTAATCAGTACAGCCGGCCGAATTGGGCTGATTATAGCCCCCTCCCGGAGCAGACGCACGACCCCCCCCCCCTCCCCCCTCCCTTCTCCTGTCTTCCCTCTGCCCTCCGATATTTTCTCGACCGCTCACGAACGCCGGGTAATAACATCCGCCGCGCGAATATTTCTCAAGAATGCTCGAAATCTCCGCGGAGGGTCACAGTCACGTAGCACGATCCTTGGAATAATTTGGAAACGGATGAACACGCACACAAACACGCGGGAGCCTCCGAAAGGCCCTTTCAGATATTGAGAAGCTCAGTCGGATATTTCCCGGGGCTATGCCGTCAACTTCATAGTCTACCCGATCGCCCATTCTCTTTCCTCCCTTCCAATGTGGTACCTTCTGAGGGAGAAAGGGAGAGAACGGGGAGAGGGAGATACCGAGGAGCTGTGATGAGTTTAATAGGAAGAGGGAATCAGGAAGATGGTGTGAGAGATGATTGGATAAATGGATAGATTGGGAGACTCCACACCTAAATGGTTCGTTTTGTCAAGGGTTACTACGGATATAATAATAACAGTTCGGAGTTTTGAGGGAATTGATATAGCTAACAGCGATGTCTGGATGAACTGACAACGAACGGAAATTCTTCGAAAAAATTTTTATCCTCGAATTCATTTATGATATGCGTGCGTATAATATTTTCTTAATACATATTGGTTATTGGCTATAAACTACAATAAAACACATGTAATTAATTGTAAAAACTGTCAGGTGCTATTGATACTTCTTCCCGATTTCAGTAAGGAAGCTTAATAAAGATATACATTATATTGTAAGCGGAGCGCAATTCCCATGCAATACGGTTTAGGAGGCTGATTGGGTGAAAATTTAAATACAAAATCCTGAGTGAAATAAAAGATGATAAAAATGAAAACATAGGCGGAAAGGAAGAGATAGACGCATAGAGGAAATAAAGGTAATGGAGAAGGTGGTAGAGAATGAAAATATGGAGTAAGGAAGTTATTTGACAGTTTGACAGAGTGAAAGGGACCAAGTCGTGGATTACAGGAGAAGAGGCATGAGGGAAAGGAAGAAAATGAGAAAGGAAGTTAAAGAAGGAGGGATGAGTGGAACGAGAGAATAGTGAAGGGAGAGGAGGAGAGAGAGAGAGAGAAAGAGGGAGGGAGAGGCGTGCCGGTGAACTGCTTCGCGCCGAAAGCGATAACCACTTATGCAAATAGGCCGGCCTTTGGTAGTGAGGGTTTTAGCGTGCGTGAGGAGGTAAAAGAGGCATTGTCTCTCCTCCACCCTTTCTCTCTCTCTCTCCCTCTTACACAGCCATTATCGTTCCCTCCCTTTCTCCCTCTCCTTTTTTCTCTCTGCAGGTCGGATTTGTGCCCTAGCGCCACAAAAAAAACGTGGCGCCAAAGTCCGTTTTCACAATTGTTGACACGCGTCGAGACGTCCCGGAAATTCGTATCCGCCTTGTTTTGTTTGCTTTCACCGAAGCGAATGACGCTGAAATTCCACTTGTGGCGCCTTCTCTGTCGTTAACCATCAAATATGTAAATGATTGTGATATACATAGGTATGCTATAAGTATTGTGAACCCAGAAGGGAAGATAATCACATAACCAAAGGATGTGACAGAGGTACGAAATAGATAAAGGTACTATACGACAAAGAGACAAGATCAGCACATTATCTATGAAAATGATGACCATGACACACGGACAGTAAATGCAACTAATTGGCTGTTACTAATTCCAAAATCAGATCCTTTTTGACGAAAACTGTCGATTCAGTCGAACTTTAAGTGATCATATAAAGCTGCATTTATTGTTTTGTTAAGTTTCTTAAATGAAATGCAGAGACATATTAAAAAATTTCTGTCACATTATATGGAAATTCTTGGCGATTTATTTGCATTTGATTCTAAATTAGGGTTATAAATTAATTTTACAACTGAAATGGCTAGTTTAAATTAGTTAGGAAATGGGACGCGAATTCGAATTTGGATCTCAACCGAGATAGATCTAACGTTCAAGTTTACGTCGAAGTCCCTATCGAGTAGCGGTGTATTTTCTAGTTCTTGCGACCCACTGTCCATTCTCGTCTTCGGTCACGTAACTCGGCCAGAAAGTTAACAGACAGACTAGACTGGATATGAAGAGAAGCAAATGAGTCAGAAAGCGGACAAGTGACATGGCTAAAAGAGCGAGGAAACCAAGATTGAAGTTTAGAGGAAAAAATCCGAGAGTTGAAATGGATGGCTGTTTTCAGAACATCTGTTTCCTTATCTCGACCTTATTCCTATTATTCGTGTATATTCCTATTATTCGTATATGTGTATGTGTATACACACATTACTAAGCTTTTGATTTTCTTTAACCTCCTAAACGCTGTCATACGTAATAGTTCCTCGAGTGGAAACTTCACATTCTGTCGTTTACGTAATATGTAGTACGTTGTGCGTCATAGCTACATTCTTTAGTTTTTGACGCGGTGAAATTCTTTTGATCTTAGGAATTTTGAGAAATTTTTAAAGGGGAAATTTAAGACACTAACATTTTTTATTCTTCAAATTTTATCGTATACCTCGTTTTCTTTTATTGCATGTTAAAAAATTTATGGATATTTTGTAGCCGCGCGAACTGGGCCATCGCTTCCTTTGGAAAATCTCTAAGAAATGCTGTGACGAAATTATCGTATATTGAAGTGTTTCTGCAATCGATTTCTTAAGTAGAAGCTCCACGATTAAAGAAGTGATCGAGGAAAAACTTGGTAGAAAAAGAAGAATAGGACGAATGTTTTTAACTGATAAGCAAGTCGAGAAAGAAATAAATGAACAAAGCGACGAAGAATAGAAGTAATATGTGAAGAACACGATTAAACGCATGGCCATGCTCTTGTCTGCACACAGCATATTAAGATGATGAACGTCTATTATTTAATCGGAAATTCTGACGGAAAAACACTGAGGGATAATTGATTGCATTTCTTCGGTACGCCCAGTTTTTCGAACATTTCTCGCAGATTAACGCAATTTTATAGCGGAGAACTATCCCCTGTGTTTTTCTCGCGATTTTCACTCCCGAAAAGCACGTGAAGAATTCCCATACCCACGATCGCTCTCACGTCTCCCGCTTCCAAAGGAGAATCTGGATCGGCCTCCCGCGCATGCCCTCGAGTGGCACGGGGGAAAGAGGAACGCGTCTCAGGCGTGAATCACGGATTCGGATCTCCGGATTCTCTCACCTTTGACTTTCGTTTTCTACGAGACGGAATGGAGTGAGAGGGGGAGACGGGAGAGAGAGTGAGAGAGAGAGGGGCTGCGTGAGAGATTGAGAGAGAGAGGGGG